>JANVCC010000036.1:16295460-16339262 GCA_025345505.1 Todiramphus chloris collaris
TGTCTATGTGTGTATATACACACAAATGTCTATGTGTGTATATACACATATTAATATCTATTTATATATAGATGTCAGTGTTTATGCATATATATGCCCTATATATGCAATACATTCAGTCATATACAGACATATACCAAGTTCTATCTATTAGCTGAAGCTAAATTTTAAATAGTGTTCCTGGTATGGCCCTTTTAGGTCCTGAAAACAAGGTCCTCATCTGTAGAGAGAAAATTGTCTTAAAAGTCATCAGGTGAAAAAAATCAAGTGCTTTACTTATCCTTTCAGTAACTGCTACTGAGAGATGTCTAAAAAAAGTATTATTATATTTTCTTGGTAGGAAACCTAAAAATAAAACCACTATTTTATCAGTATAGTTCAAACCATAACCCTAAATTGATTCAAAGGACAATCAGATGTGTGAATCCTTCTGCCCAACTGAAGGCATGTGTATCTGTTACACTGCAAGAACAGGAAGTCTATTCTCTACTTTGTGTTGACTTAACTTTTGAAGAAATGATTTGAACATTTAAAGATGGGGAAGAAGGAAACTGCAGAACCGCAGCCACTACAGAGACAACTTCCTGTGGGTTTTGTGGTGTGTGTGGCTCAGAAAAAGAACAATTCATATAAGATCTTTCAGAGATATCAGATTTCTTTCCTGCCCTATGAGCCTTGGGACACTTAGCTATAAACATGCTAATATATTATCAATGATGTCAAGCGGTTTAGTTGATATTGTATAATCTGTATTTGTAATTGCCACCTGATTTCAGTGTTTCAGGAATGAAGAAAAAAGGGGAAGAGAAAATCTGAATTCACCATGTAAACCACAAGAGAAGAAACTGTTTCCACATGAAGAAACCAGAAAGTGGTTTACAGAAAGCTGTGGGAAATTCATGTCCTTAAAACTACATGTAATTTCAGTGTCCTGCTGAATCAAGTCCCTTGGGGGGGGGGAGGGAAATGTAGTAATGATTCTTATCTTTCCCCTACTTCCACACAAAGTTTGCTTCCTATATCTACTTCCTCTTTAAAAGGCTGTGTACCGGAGGCTGCATATGGCCTGAATGGGAATAAACCCAACCTGTTTTGACAGTCAGCTTGTCTTAAATTCCTGCTGTTCTCAACTCCTTCATTGTTATTTCTTGTTTAACACCTTAAAAAAAAGTATTAGTTTTAACACAGCGCCACATTTTCCTCTTCAGTCAGAACATCACTTCAATTATAAGGAAATGACAAGTGTACAAATAGAAGTAGGTTGCAGTGGAAAAGCAAGATTATTTTCAGCCTTGAAACACTTAAAGAATTTATCACTGTAGAGATGAAGAGTAGTCTCTCTGGTTATTATTTTGGGATATCTTTATTAAAAAAACCTCTTGTCTCCTTGGTTTGAACAAGTTCTTAGAGAATCTTTGTCATCTCTACGGGTAGTGACAAAATCTGAAACCACTGCTGAGGAAAATGTGATCTGTGAGTTTTAATCTTGGTTCATGCCAGCAGGGCTAATTTATTACAGCAATGTTATGTAAAACTACATTACTTCCCATCTCAGTTTTGTGAACTGGCCTGTATATTTAAATGCACTGCAGCTGACTGACGCTAATTTTATGAACTGCTTCACTATAAGTAGCCACTGGATGTCAAAATGTCAGATATTCCGAATTGTTCTACTTTCTCCAGGTTTACTTGGTAGAAAAGGGACAGTAAAAATAATGAAAGATAGCTGTGAAACTTAAGCAGGCCTACAGTCACTGCTGATGTGGTTCCAGTCTGATAAACGGTTACACCACAGGCAAGTACTACACATGCTCCACTGATCTCTAACTCTTGGTTTTCATATTTTGCTTTCTGAGCGCATGACTAGCAGTTTATTCTTGAAAGTGCTTGCCCAGACGACAAGCAACATGTATCAAAGATTAAATGCACAGGTAAGTTTCATAAGTAAAAATGAAGAACGAACAGACATCAGGGTAAGTATCTTCATCACTTGCAAACTGTCAGTATTTTGGGAAGGCAGCCCAGGGATAGCTTAATAAGACCGATTGATTTTATTACCTTCTAGCAAACAACTCATTTCAAAACCTGAAATTTTCCAGGAACCCTTGCACACGATACAAAGTGACAAAACTGTTCTCTGAAACACAAACAGAATTCCCCATGTTTAAGGAGGAATGAAGTTGGAGAGGAAAGAGGTTTGCAGAGGTGTGGTTTTCCAACACAGGTAGTTTTGAAATATGAGACCAATTCTCCATTTTCTTGAGCACAAATATTGCAGTTCTAATGAGTACTACAAGTAATTATCATGACTTATTTTTGTTTATGAGAAAGGCATGCGTATAGAACAGGAAAATATATACTGAAGATTATTACATTCAATGCAAAACCATATACTGGAAATTGTTATACCGCTAACAAATTGTATAGATAATACTGCAAAAGTGTGAGCTCATTTGTTTCTCAATTCTTCATATAAGAATGACTTTGTTGTATAACTGCAAAAATTTAGAAACGTAAATTACTGAAATTTATAAATCATAATGTTTTTATTGCCACTCAGCTTTTGACTTTTAGCATCTCAAGATTTATTTTTATCTTTTAGCCCTTCTTATTGCAACTGGTACAAGACTCCATCTATTCTTTTAAAAATCACATGCACATGTCCATCAAATCAAGCAACTAACAGTGTATTTAAAAGTAGGAACACCAGATTACACCCAGTAATTCCAGTGTAATCTTTACCTTAGTTGGTAGCTCTGTCCTAGTAGCACCTGCTTTATAAAAGTGACTACAGCAAGGTTTAGAGGAGGTAAGGGGATTAAGCTCTTGATGGTTATGTCCATAGGGTTATGAACCCTTTCCACTGTAGTATTTGCTTTTGGTTCTGCCTCAAGATACTAAAAAGTTAAAAGCAAATCCTTTAAAAAGATTGCTGGTTTTGTCAGTGGAAGGAACTCAAGTTATCTTGTATGCCCTGCAGCTTTCTTAAGCAGATACTATTGGATGATTATATTGCATAGTGGTGTCACCATAGGTAAGTAATGATTTTGTTGGGGCTCCCTTTCAAAACTATTATCGTCCAAAAATATATGAAGTTTAAGACATGAATGTGTCAAATATTATTTTTCTATAAAATACTACAGTAGAACACAGTTTCATGAGTTTTAACTCCATGTTTCAATAATGCAGCCTCCATCCTCAACAGATCTTATTTAAGATAAACTTTCTGAGCATCTCATACTTCCCATCTTAAAGTTGAGAGTGCTTTTCAGTCACTTTTAGTACATAGCACCTAAGGAGACATCTGGTTATCTGTGATGTTACATATTCTATTTTAGCTGTGTCTGCAATCAATAGCAAAATTTAGCTCCCAGGGACAGCATGAGGTTTTCCAGTATGCCCTGGTGGAGTATTTCATCTGTAATGGTTATAGTGTGGTTAATAGTCATTTTTTTTAACTATACAAATAATACTCATGACAAGTTTTTAAAGTTAGGTTTAAAAGTTTTCATTTTGTGTCACAATATCAAGATGGCAATATACAAGGCAGGAGAATAGAATAGAATAGAATAGAATAGAATAGAATAGAATAGAATAGAATAGAATAGGCTTACTGTGGGAGGATATTGCATTATTTCCTGACCTGTTGTCAGGAAAGAAAAAACATTTCATGGGTTGTCTTTTGAGCTTTGACACAGCACATTAAATCAGTGAGCAATATACTCTAACGTAATGGAAGCCCTGCATTCTTTTATTGTGATTTGACCATTTGTTTCTGCCCTTGCACTGTGTCACCACCTCCATACCTACCATCAAGCTCATTCTTGAATGGGGACAACTAAAGCAATACTTGTTAAAAAATTATCCTTGTAGCACAGAGGAAGGAATAAATGGCCAAAAGTGGGAACTTTTTTTTAGCTGGATTTACTGACAAAGATAACATGATTACATATCTACACTTGCATAGCATTTACCTACACTTCAAGCACGCAGACCTCCTCCATTGCCCATTTCACACCTGTGGACAAAAGGCATCCTCTGCCTTGCAGAGTTAAGGCCCTTTCATACCTGATCTGCGCTAAGATTGCTTGCTTCTCTCCTTGAATAACTGCATTACATTATTCAAGGGATCCTGTAAGATATGCCACCACGCATGTGCATGAAATCTGTAGGAGCACATTTTTTTTAAGAGATTTATATAGTATTGGCTGTATATAGACTCAGTAAACCAGCTGTCACTGAATCACTCCAAAGCTCTCAGAAAACACGCATGCTTTTTATGCTTAGTCCTATTAACTGCAAACCATGATATTTTCAGTAAGATATTGTTCAGAAATAACTAAAGACAATTTTAGGTCAAGATTTGCAAAATCAGGTTTTGATCACAGAGTAATATTGGATATGTTTAACACAGTGAACAAGAGGTTCAAAAAGATGTTAAGTACTGACTTTTTTTTTTTTTTTTATGAGTCATCACACTGCTTATACTGAAACAGAGTCCAAACTTCACTTATTTCTCACAGCTGATCAGATTCAAACCAGCTCTCTAGGCATGTATACTGCAAATAGATCTGTCAACTGATTTACATTTGCCAAACCAGAAGTTCTTCAGAGAAACTCAAAGGTGGCATCTTTCTCCAGGAAGCAGGGGGCTTCCATTCTGATCTCAGCTGAGCACTGTTGGTTAAAACTGGTTGTGCATTTGCTTACTCAGAAAACATTAGCATTTGAGAAGTTAAACATATGTGACTACAGGTGTATCTTTACTTAAACGCCAACTCTACATCTGAGAAATATGCAGTCAGAAATTTTCCTTACTTGCTGCATTACCAGAGAAACCTTCCCTGCTGTATAGGACCACATGCCACAGCCTATATTATAGTGATGCCAAAAGGCTCTAATCAGAACGATGCTTTAATCTAGCTAAATGTATAGAGATGGTACAGAAAGATTCAAAGCAAAAATATTTACAGTGTAAAGCTAACAGGGCAGACGCTGTATTTACCACACTTGGATGAACTTCTCACATCTTACATTTTTGTGGGTTTAGGTAGTATAGGCTTCACAGAATAGTGCACATGATATCAGTTTCATTAGCTAAATCTTTTCTTTACACATCTGTCAGTTCAATCCAGTGTGCAAGCTGAAAAACTCGAACTGTTGTATCTTTTTTTAAATGTGTGAGATTTTAATACTTGTGAAAAGTGCTGAAGCAAGAGCCTAGGGACTGAAATGCTTCTTGTTTTCAGAGCAGGTAAGCAAGGACAAGCATTAAAGCAAGCTTCCCTGCGAAGCCTAGTCAATGCAGCTGCTTTCAGCCCCTCGATCCCTTTGCCTGATAGCTTGTCTGTTATTATCCATGCTATGCATTGGTCTAGTAAACAAAACAGCTTCTCCCCATAAATCTGCCTCCCTAACTAGTAAATCATTCTGAAAGCCTTTTCAAAACTGGAGAAGCCAATGTTGCCAAGTGTGAGAACTTTCATGAATCATATAATACTCTTATTTTTTGTAGTGTTTTAAGATGAGTAAAATATTATCATTGACAACAAGATGCTTGATACAGAAGTGGTCTATACAGCTTCTTAGGATAAATGTAATGTTAATGTGATTTTAAGAAGATCTTCTACAGATACTTTATTTAGTCTTATTTTCCCATACTTTTCAAAAGCTTCTAATTAGAAGGGGCACCCCTCAAAACAATTTTTTTTTTTTTCCTTCAAAGACCCAATTATAAATCCAGAGGTTGAAATAAGCCCTATTTTTTCCTGGCTATGTGGCACGCTGACATTTCTCAGAACACCAAATACATGCACTGCTGCTTTTTAGACACGCACTGATGGACAAGTAGATTTCATACTACTTCTAAATGTTTTTATCAGGGTAGCCAGATTCTGTTTACACAACTGGACATCTCTTTGTTTTCTGAACAGTATATGCCAAGACCATGCACAAAACAGAGCAAGCCTAGCCACTAAGTCACCACAGAATGTATCCAAAAACATTTCACTAGAAGAAACACCTTTTTTATAGACTTACAGGACAGACTAATTTTTCTTTCCCGCCTACTTCTTTCCATTCCTATGACCGTGTCAGGGCCCTGGCTGCACTAACAGGTCTAAACGGCCCTGACAAATTGATTATGAAGATAATTAATTGTTTCTTTCTACAAGGCCTGTAATCTGGAGGCAGCAACAGGGGTTGACGGAGATTTACACAGAAGAGGGGAGAAAGGGAGGTGGAGGCCTTTTTCCCCCATGAACACCAGAATAGTTGCCACAATTCACATGAAACCACCTCGCTCTGTTGCCTTGCCAGAGCTGCATCATGAGCAGTAAACCCACTCATTATTCTTGGCACAGAAATAAATTAGAGGGGTAATCAGTGAATGCTTAGATCATTTGGGAAAATCAGTGAAGTAATCTCTACCTACATAAGCACATTCAACAAGAATTACAAATCATGTATGCTGTGTCTTATATCTGCAAAGGCACATGACCATATAGCAGTTGTTGCCCTCATTATATTAAAAACAACAAATAAATTCTGAGCTTTGCAAAATCTTTGCTCATGTATATGCAGGGTCAGCTTTACCCATGGTCATGAAAGGCCCAGAGACAAGGGCGTGAACAGTGATGCTTCCCTCCAGCAATGCAAGCCTCATCTTGCACAACCTGCTAGTGAGAGCCAGAAGAGCAGCAAGGTGAATGTACCTTCAGAACATGTAATTGTGTTAGTGCTTGATAATGCTACAGCGCAAGTAAGGAGATCTTATCCGAACGTCATTTAATGTCGTGACTCGAGCTTGATGGTGAGCACGTGAACAATGTTAATTGACTTACAAGGTTTAAAATTAAAATTTCATTATGGACAATATTTCATTTAAAAATTAGCATTTTGTTTCTAAGTGAACAGATTAGATTGTGTAACTGAAGGATATCCAAATCACAGCCTTTTTCATGCCGCTATATATAAAAATGATTCCAGTGGTCCCAAGCACAAGTTGACTGAGGTCTCCCAAATGTATGTGTTATATATGCAGATAAACTTCTGATTTTGAATTAAAACAATAATTTTCTGTCTTCCCGCCGGCACTGGAAAGGCAAATACTGAGCTTACGTGGCCCTCCTCCAACTCTTCTTCCAGAAAACTGTTGTCACGTGTCAACAGCAGGGAGAGAGAAAGGAACGATCTCACAATCCGCTTTACCAGTATTCATACTATTCTTTGGGCAGTATGAAAAATGGTATTCTACAGCACCAGCACGTTCTCCATTTCTAAAGAGGCAGCTCTTGTATTTGAAACTGAAATTAATTCGGCCAAGATATGCACTTCTTTATTAAAAGGCTCTTTGAATATAAGGAAACTGAGATGCTTTAAAAAGTCATGCGTCTGAAGTTGGGAGTCATTTCCCTGCCCATTCAGTGCGTGCAGTCAGCCGTGGGCAGCACCCCCTTAAACAAACAGCCCCGCTGCACTGGCGGGGCAGGGAGGGGGGCGGTTCTGGTGCTGGGGAGAAGGCAGCTCCCACTTCTGGCAGAGGGCTCCACCGAAGCCCTCCCGAAGAGCTGGTCAGAGGATGCAGTGAGCCAGGCACTGGCTCTGGAGACACCTTCCCCGTGCACCCGCTCTGACCTGCTCGGCTCCTCTGCCCCCCGGCCCAGCTTCTACCATGGAAACCTTCTTCAGACGCCGGAGGAGCCCGACTCCCTGCCTGGCTAATATTTTTAGAAATGACCCTGTTGCTGCAATGCATTACAAATGAAACAAATGCACCATTATATAACATTATTACAATTACACTGCAGTCTTTGCCTCAGAGAGACAGAAGCACAGCAGCTCCCAAGATTCTGCCATGTTCAGGGGCAGAAGACAGCACACAGCTGGACACCGAGTGCACTGTGTCTCACAGAAAAACAGAGGTATAACACGGCACTTGGATTGAGGATATCCCCTTACTCCATCAAAAAGTTATGCATCTATAAATCTTGAATGACTTGCAGCACAAAAACAAATTGCTAGGCCGCCAGCTGAGATTTCAACTCATTTTGGACCTCCAGTTATGCCTGAACAGGTCTTGAAAACAGAAATCTGTTTCTGACTGCATAGCAAAGCATGGAACGGGCAAGACAAATATTGTAGTAACCTTCATGAGCAATCTGCGTTATTGTGGAAACTATCCTCTGCCCTTTCTCCTCTCTGGGGAAGTCAGTACTGATTAAAAAAAAATATTTTATAATAAGATGCTCCAGAAATTGACCAGTGTGGTCTTATTCTCTTTTTAACATTTCAATATTTTAAACAAATATTTAATTTCTGATGTTATCTCTCCCTTCTCTGCTATATGGAAGATGCATTTAATAGACATACTTTGATGTAAGCACAGATTCACAGACAGATAATTTTCTTCTGAACAAACTCATTTCTGTAAATATAAATGCAATGCAAACATAACTGGCACAGTCCTCTCTGTGGTAACAGCTGTGATTAAATCATACCTGCTTCTATTGTCAGGGTTGTTTATTAACCTCCACTTTGCAATGAAAGGGCACACAACTGGGACTACACCCATATTTTAGCAGCAGCAGGATACAGATGTTAATTCTGGACTGCACTAGCCTCACATCCCTCTAGCTCTGTAAATGGCTCAAAGCCAGTCTTCTTCATTTTTCTTTTTTATAGTCTTTGGGCTTCTTTATATGGAGGTCACTTGCTAGGCTCTACATTTTTGCTGTGTTTTATGTCTGAAGGAAAAGAAGTGTAAAATACGTAGCACGAAGCATACTGCTTTTCAGCATTCCTTTTTCAAGCATCTTCTGGCACCTTTTTAGAAGAAAATTTTCATTGTTCACTGAGAATTTTCTTGTATTGTCAGGAGGACTGCTGAGACACAAACAGCACAAACACCCAGCTTCCACCACAGGCGTGCTCGGTGGCCTTCTGTTAATCACTTAACTTCTCTGTACATCAGTAAAACATCAGTGGGGGCTATATGGCCAAATTACTGTCTTGAAGAAGCCTTTTATGTGCTTCAGAAATTATCTGGTGGTACATAAATGCACAGTACTGCTCTGAAATTGTAATTGGAAAAGAAAAACAATAAGCTAAGTATTGGTAGCCACGCGTGCAACTTGCATGTTCAACTGTTAGTATTTTCAGTTCATTTTTTCTCTCCTGATGGAACGTCTTAAAGTGCATGTTACTTCTTCAAGGTACCTCATTGTAGCTTATTATGTACTGGCAAAGTATGGGGTTTGTCAGGTTGTTCTTAATAGAAAAGGCCACCTGTTGGCACTTTCTTCCACAGCATTCAGTTTTTGCAGATACAGTGCAGACAGTCCAGGCTTTTTTGAAAGCAACATTACACTGTGGATTACAAACTGATTTTTAATTTCTTCATATTATCCCCTCAATTTCTCCTTCAGCACTACAGCTGTGTAATCTCTCCCTTCGGGGGTTTCCAGGATCAGATGGGCTACAGCCCTGAGCAACCTGCTCTGGCCTCATAGCTGACCCTGCTTTGAGAGGAGGTTTGAGCCCTCATTATGTCCCTTCTAACCTGAATTATTCTACAATCAAATGGTTACTGCTTTCTCCTAGTCACAATCAGAATTTCTGAGGGTTTTCAGCGCTATGTTAACTCGTTTTTACAACAGAATATACATGTTATGTTCTGCACATTTTCAACCTCCGCAACAGGCTTCCTAAAGTATTTTCTACCTGCAGTGGATGCCTCTTTTTCAAGCTTCTCAAGTAATAGCAGTGAGCTTTATCATACCTTTTTTTTCCCCCCTTTCTACTGTCTGACAGGAGACCATTACTTCCATTTGGCAAACACCCTACCTTTACTTTTTTCTTCCTTTACTCCTTTCTCAAAGAAATACTGTAAGAGTTATAAAAAGCAGACCGGTTTGCATGCACCTGTGTGAGAATTTCTCCTGTCTTTAAAATATAATGTGAGAACAAAATAATGTACATAGAAAACTTAGTAAAATGACTGCTGGAGTCTGGAACCGAAAGAGAAAAGATAAAAAATTATCAGCTAAGACACAATTGTTTTTACTTCCACCTCATCTATACTTAGATTTTCCAGCAAATTGCTGTTGATATTCTATCCCCTTTAAGCACCATTCAGTATGCAAAGAAACACTTTCAGTATTTTCACTTCTATGGATTTAATATTTGTAATGTTAGACCAAAATATCTTCTTTACTTTTCTGGTTTTTTCTCCTTGCAAATAAGCTGGTATAAATGGCTCCAGTGAGTAATTCTCCTTAAGGGCCACTACATAATTCTGGCATATTTTCTGACTATCCACATTACTGAAGGTTGCTTACAGCTTTGAGCAAAACAGTGAGAGTACTGCCATCCTCATGATCAGGCATCCAAGGAGACAAGTCTTGATAAATTACAGAAAAAAGAACACTCTGCACAAACATTTGCACGCTTTTCAGTTTCTCACCAAAGCCTGTCCACAATTAAAGCTCCTGGTAGGTATGGGATATGCAAGGCAGCAATCCACCCATGATCAGTGAGTCACCACAGCATGATTATCCTATGATTAAACCTCTTTTGCTTCCTTTTGCTGTAGCCACTCCACATTGAAGCCTTTCCAAATAAGTCCACATCCTCCTGCTCAGAGATCTGTTGATCAGTACACCACATTTGAGATCATAGCACCAAGGATTGTGGGACTGAGCTCTACTGGAAGGCAATAAATCACAATGCCAAACTTAACAATATCTACAATTTTCTGCTTGTCCTCTTATCCAGTTCATCCAGGACAATCAGCACCATTTTCCAGTTGTGACAAGCCACGTGGAGGAAGCACTGTTAAAGTCATTTTGGTGTCATGATAATGACTACTAAGAAGCTGCTGCACATCTCAGAGATATAATGACTAGGAAATACAGGAGAATCAGAAAAAAAGATGATGCTAAAATGAGGGTCTGAAAGGTGGGAAACAGTTGTTCTGGGGACTGTAATGTACTCAGGTCTACTTTCATCTATGTAAACTTAATCCCCAGGTCAAACTGATCCAGTACTGTAGTAAAAGAGGCAGATAACTTACAGCAAAATATGGGCACAAGATGAGTTTTCTGGAAAAAGCCTCAAACAACTAAAATAATTGTGTAAACAGCCTCTAAAACTCAGCCCCCTGTATTGCTAGGAAATGGTGAGCAGCAGAGGGGACTGATGCGCACAGTGGCATTCCAGCTCTGCTTCAGAACCCCGGTAATGGGGACAGCCACAACTGTCTTTTGTTCCTTGTAAGATATCTGTGGCTCTTTGTTACGTACCCCAAGATTTTTGTGCCTTACAGATAAAATCTTATCAGACAGAGACCGTTTTCCTCTAGTGTTTTACGGAATGTTTCTGCTCTCTTTCAGATGGTGCCGAGAGATATTTTCTGTGTGCATTGTAAACTGTTACCTACCATAAGCTAGGCAGTGCCACAGGATGCTTGTTTCCTAGGAGTGTATTTCATTTTTTTTTAGATGTTTGCAAAATGGTGGTGTCCTTAAAAGAACAACCGCATCATGTAGAGGGCTGAAGGAAAACTGTAATTTAACTAAAGAGCCCTAAAGCTGCCTCAGTTCAGACTTGTTCCCAAGAGGACATTGCTGGGAGCCAACTACCGCTGCTTCCTTCTTTGCTTTCTGTTGCTGGCAAGACTGAATCTATTTTTTACTGACATGCCACTTATAATATGCTGTGAAATGCAGACAAAATGCGAAGAGAAATTGCAAGCTATCTTGATAAACATTCAGCATGCCAGTGTCATGGTGCTTTGAGCTCAGGTAACACAGGGAAGATAACACAGTGCTTTTGAAAACTACTTCATGATCCTGTGATGAATATGTTATATAAATGCAATTTATTACTGTAAACATTTCTTTGCTACATTCACAATTTGCTTATCTTTCTCCAAACAGACTATGAAATGTCTTGATAATACTGTATTGACATCCTATACTTTGCAACTTTGATTTTAAACACGGATGTCCTGCTCTGGTCAATCTACTTTCACCCTTGTTCTCTCTGATGTTTCTCCTGATCCCCAGACAAGAGTTGCTCTCTCATTTGTGCTGCTTCAGCAACCTCAAACTTTTGACTTCCCTTAACCTACTGAATCACTTCCTAACTCTATGTGATGCCTATAAACTTCTCTTCACCTGAACTGGAAGATGAGCATTTCAACCAATTTTCTCCACTGTACCAAACTCACATGCTGGAATGAATTTTGCAAGGTAGTAATTTCAGCTGCATTTCAAATCCAGCTTTTTATTTCTTCATCTCTGCCATTTTCCTTCCGTCTTGCTAAGTAACAGACTACATTTACTTTGTTAGAGTTTATACCTCTTTCTTTCATTTTGTAAATAGTTTTGAGCAACCACAAAAATAATGTTATCTAAGGATGCAGGTACATTTACAAAATGTCACAAAAACATATTTTTGGCAATAATCCCAGAGCAAAACAAAGATATTTTGCGAAGGTCTCCATTTAAAAATAAAATCTATTCTAAATCAGGGGTCCCTCTGCTTTTTCAGAGGAATGGGTGCTGTCGTTCCTTACACACAGCTATTAGCACCTCACACACAGTGATACCATCATTGAAATGACTCAAGAGTCATGGAATTACAACACTGCCCCATATCTACATATCTTCTCTCATATTGCTCAGTGAGGCCTCCCATCTGTTGTCAACGTCCCCCTTCCCAATCTGCAGTAGCACAGTAACCACAGCAATTATCTGAAAGGAGAAAATTATCAGGATGCTATTTACCTCATTTTCAGTTTTCTTTTAAAAGAGTTAACAGCTGGAAATAAAGCTAAGAGGCAGCAGCTGCTTATTCATGCAATGTAATAATAAGGACAGCATTGCAGTAGCTCTGTGGAAGAATCAGTGGAGTTTGTTTATCGAGTGCAGGCGCAGAATCAAAGAATTTCAGACCTGTCATTCCATTCAGTACCCTGCTCACCAGGTGACCCTGAATAACTAAAATTAAGGTTTTATCTCTCAGCAGAGGGGAAGGCACAAATGACCTGAAGTCATGTCTATATTGCCTAAACGCTGTCCATGCCTAGGGTTACGCCAGTTCACTGTGTAAATGAGCACAATGCTTCAAGCGTACTTCATCACTTCCTCAGTGGACCTCCTACCATGGTTACTGGAACGGGAAAAACACGGGCCTCCTAACATCAAGCATATCATGGGAATTCTTTCGTAGACTCGTGCAAGTCCTCTGCAGTTCTCCATGTCACTGCATCACACAAGAGCACAGAAGGAAACTAGACTCCCAGTTGAGCTAAGTGAAAATAGAATCAACACTCTACCCCTCAATAAGACAGTCTGGTTTTTTGACTGACTGACTATCAGAAGCAAAAAGGTCTGTAAAAATTACTTTTGTAACCTGAAAAATAAAACCCTATGTAAGCTAAAATTGCACAGAGGCCAAGGCACTGGAAAAGTGCTGGAGGACCAGGCAGGCAGGCAACAGGGGGAATGCCAGGCTTCCACATCATTCTGCATGTCTGCTGCTTGTGACAATGCTGTTGTCTTAGAAAAAAATCAGCTGCTGCCCAGATCATTTTACTTTTGCTTTGTTTGTGACTATTTTCCTTAGAATACTACTAAAATTTGTAATGTTTCTTCATCTGAAACAGCTCCTATAAAATACTGACATGGTACTGTACAGATATGCTCAGACATACACAGAAGACACTCTCAAACATCAGCCTCAATCATTTTATAGGCAAACAGTGCTGTCCTGTAGACTGACTGCAGTGCCATGTGGCATGAATGGATGCTGTATATGGTATTACAGTGTTTCCAGATTTCCACTCTGCAGATGATCATGGCATTTTCCACATGACTCCTACTGTAATACCAGAACCACATAAGTCATTTATAAGTAACTGATATGTCACAGCACCTTATAGCATGCTGTGCAGTATTCAAAGCTGAACAGACAATACCAAAGAAACATTAGCATGCCTCCTTGTTTTAAATTTATATATAGCATATATGTATCCAGAAAAAAGTAGAAAAGCAGAACAAATACTGATGGGTTAGGTAGCACATGAAAATGTCAGAACTTCTATTGAATATGAAAATCTAAAAAGCAACAGAATTACAAAGGACATGTCCACAGAAAATAGAAGGTTGTTTTGTGGTGTGGTCAAGGCTCTGAAAATACTGCTACCATTGATCTAAATTCAGCTGTATAATTTGGAATGACTTTGTTACTGGAGAAAGAGGTGTCTAATTGCTGAGCATGACCCTTCTGTCTTTGCTTTCCATTCTCTTTCTCCTTCCATTGTGCTTAACAGATATACACTTGATTTTTTGTCTTTTCTTATGACAAGATGAAATAAAATAACTTTCAAAAAACTAGTATCAGGAAATAGGGGTTGAAAATACCAAGGAATAGAAATAAAAATGTATGCCTTTTGATCCTAAGAGAATATGGGGTAAAGAAAAAGATCCCACCAGCTTTTAACCTCAAAGTACTCAATGCATTATGCAGAATTGTCCACAGCAAAAAAATAACAAAAAAGAACCACAGCTAAGCATTCAGGACGTATGAATTTAAGGACATACAAATTTTTTTCAGCATTTTCTGTTTGCTTCTAAACATATTTCATTTCAATGCAAAGCTTCATAATTAACTTCTGCCTTTAGACAAGGAAATTCAGGTGCCAGTATCCCAGGCATATAAAGAGATAACTACAGTGCCCCCACCCCCCTTTCCTTCCCGTTGCAGTTGCCTGTGTAGCCCAGAGCAATCTCAGTAGCAGCAAATGTTGCACTTCCATCTTAGAAAAAACTTAGTAAAACACTTTCCTGAGTGACTGTAACAAAACTGCTTCAGAGTGCACCTGGAACAGACAGAAAACCACAGCAGCTGAAGATGAGTTTCTGACACCACCAAGGCAGTAAAAGATAACCAAATTACAATTCCAACCCAAACTGTTCCCTTCAACAAGTCTGACACATTTCCTCTGTGCCTTGGTGCAGGAGCAACAGTTAGACATCAGAATATTTGATCTTGTACTGGAAATGTGCTCACAAGTGAGCGCCAAACTATTCCAGTTGGTCCAGAGCTGGGGCTCTGTGAACGAGGCGGGCAGCTCTGGAGCAGAAAACAGTCTCTGAGGAGGCAGCAGCACTGCAAGGGAGCCACTTAACAGTTGGAATGTCTTCGTTTCAACACAGCTCACCTTTTCTGAAGCTCATATCAAATTATCAACAATCTTTTACACATATAAAGGAAGTGCTCAGTAATCACAGATCACTAAAAAGAGATGGATTTCTTGTCTTGTGTACATGAGTGATAAACTAAAGAGTTGCTCTTACATTAGCCAGTGGTACAGATTTTGCTTATAAAGCCCATGGCATATAAAAATAAATTCATACCTGCAGTATAGGTTCAGTGTCAACTCATCAGTGATTGTGGGGAAAGTGGATTTAAATCACCCATTTGGCCACTGAGGTTTAGTGTCTGGTGTCATTCAGAAATAGATCAGCAGAACTTTAACTATATCACTAAAGACCTTAGCCGAGTTTCACGGGATCCAAAAGAACACAGGCTCAAGAGAACAGACCTGAGCTGAAGTCTTTCTCTTTGCTTTCTCTTCTCCACCTCTGTGATCTGAACCTCAACCAGAGTCTGGCAATGAAGGTAGCTGTGCTGTTTTTATGTCAGCATGCCAGCTGGGGAATCCCTATGTAACTAGTTAAGCCAGTTCTGAGGTTGCAGTTGCCAACAAAGCACCCTGAGTTACCCAGTCCAGTTGAGTACAGCAACTGGATTACGCTGTTGAATATTACAAACAGTTTTTGGTTTTTTTGGTTTTTTTTTTTAATTCTCAATCTGCTTATCAGTGAGGTCTATTAAGAAATACAGCTATTCTGAACATTAATATAGGTAACCAAGCAGAGATCTGGTAGCTTAGGCAGGTAGAAACCATGTCTTTAAAGAAAATTTTGCATTGGTTTAAATGATGGAGACAGGTTTGTAAAGAAACATGAAGAAGAGGGAAACATTCCTTTTTTATTATGTGAACTCCCACGTGCGATGTCATGAAGAATTTGTGTGGGAACTTATTTACAGAACTGGAACTTACTGTCATTACACTGCACTGAAGCCGGAAAAAAAAAAATTACCATGCTGTAAGTCAAATGTCACAGCAGAATTTAATATGCTGGAATTCCTGGAAAGTGTTCTAATGCTTTCAGCTCAAACAGCATACGCTGCTTTTTATAGGAAGGAATTTTAATTATTATTAGTTTCTGGCAATCTCCGTTGTCTGTTGGCATTTTCTAACCCACAGAGATTAAAACCTGAAGAGAAACAGAAGGTGGCAGGAAAGGGAAGAATGCCTAATTGAAGTACTCAATATCTATTTGTCCATGACTTACTAATATAGGTATCTGACTAGGAGTACAAAATCAAGACATTATTCCCATTTTCTCCCCAAATGTGCCATTATTAATCAACTGAATTCTCCTAACAGCAAAAACAGGTCAGAGAGAAGCGGGGAAGTGACTGAATCTCATGACGGATGGCAGTGCAGTAGATGGACTGACGAAAGACTAGTAAAACAGTTTGCTTAGAGAACAGAAAGGCATCCTGGAAAGGTTTCTGCTTCTACCCAATTGCAGTACCAGGAGCCCATGGCAGTTAGTCTTAGTGAATTTATGGGTAAATAAGCCCAGCAGGGCTGTCAGTATGAAGACATGTTGACACTCCCATGTTTCCAGTCTCCACCTGATTTCTTCTCCTTTTTACTTTTCTATCCATACATTATCTCACAAGGCAAATACTGCCACAGTTCACCAGGTCTTGGTCTGTATGCACTGCAGCTGCCCCTCGGCTCTCCACACTGCATGCCATTGTGGCTGCCACAATGAAGCCGTGAATGAAGAACATCGGGCTCAGACAATCCGGGGTAATCCCACAGCTTCCTATTCCCGCATCCTATGATCCACGCCTTGCCCCCTTCCACCGAGATGCTGAATGGCACTTCATATTCTCCTGCCTGCTGTTCAACCTTTTTCGCACACTGCTCCAGACTTCAGCGTGTACTTTCTGGCTTCAGACTGTTGACTAACTCTTTCTCAGCCACACTGAAGATGTGACTCAGATTTGCTGCTAGTGGCAAGAACACATTCACATTTTGATGAATATCTGGAAGGAATACTTCAGACACTGCAATTTTGACTGTGGCAGCAAGGGAATTATTATAGCACCAACTAAGGTCAGCTTGCTCACTGTGTGTATACAGCAGCGAGTTGCAGCAGAGGTGTGTAGCAAAGAGATGAAGCAATGTTACCACAAGGCTCCACGCCTTCACCTGATGACTTGCTCACTCAGAGCTCTCAAGCTGGTTTCCCTAGTGATGCTCTTCACCAGAAGCCTTTTTTTCTTGGGGGAACAGAAGAAGTAGAATCTTGGGAGAGTTCCTGTGATGTGACAGTGGTATTTCTGAACCAAGCAAACTCCAAGCAACAAACTGTCCCTCTGAACATTCAGGCAAAATATTCTGAAGACCTTCTCAGCACCAGATTGATGGAAGGCCCTATGCTCCGCCTCCTCACTCCAAACCACACTTCCAAAATGTAAGGAAAATAAAAAGAACAGGATGCTAGAAACTAATTAGCACTTCCTGTTCTATTTGTGATTGCTGATGCAAGTTTCAGTATAGAGAGACAGCAGTTTCCTGCTAGGTGACTAAATTCGCAGCTAGGAAGAATCCTGGTTCCCCTGCACTTTGGCATTTAATGTACTGTGGAAATGCAGTACTGTCTGTAAGAAAAGGATTTGCTCAGTAACCTTTCCCCCTTTACAGAGTAGTGTTTCCACTTTTAAGCTTTTCACAGTTTCCCTGAGAGGGAAAACTTTTGCACGAGACAAACACAAAAAATATCACAGTATAACAAAGGCTTCAGGATTTGCTACAGCGGTATGAATTATATGCTGTTATGTTATATACTATATGAATAATAAAGCATTACACAACTTATAAAGCCACTAGATTCGCAGATTTCCATGTCGTAAGTTTTATATAAAAGCAAAACTTTGTTTTTTTCATGGAAGCTTTTTCAATGCTAAAAATTTATCAACATCCAACAGGCAAAAGCTATCAGATGTCAGTGTTGTCCTTGTTAATCCTTTTCCCCTGGGAAATGTTTTAAGGCTCTGTAGGCTGCTGTGCTAAGCTCCCCTTCAGCATGTAAAATTCATCCAGATATCTGCAATGACAAAATTCCTACCAGATCATTTTTGGTCTTCTAGGAGGGACTGAACTCCTTGCCACTGAAGAGATCACTTTGTAGTTAGTAGTAACAAGCACTCTTAACAACCAACCTCTTATCAGTATTTCTCTGGGTCTGCCTCTACTTTCCCAAGTCTTGAAATTTAATTCTACAACTGAATTTTAGCTGACTGATTAGGTTAGGTGGTGAGGGAAGCACTGTTCTTGCACATCATTGTTTCTGCTGCTTATTTTACCATGTCACCATCACAATATCTAAAATTTCCTTTGGAAAAGCTAAAGAAACTGCCTGCTAGACACAGAACAGCATTTCATTTACTCAGGAATAGTAAAACTGTCTCTTATGTGCTCTTTACCTTAGAAACAATCGTGAAATCCAAGATGCTAACATATGGTCTGTGCCCTCCTCCAGCCTCAGTAGGCCAGGGCTATGTAAAACTCCACATCCATTTAAAGTTATTAAACTTTAATAATAAAGAAAACTTGCCTGAATGTTCTCAGCTGTAACCTTTCCATTTATCACCTGCTACTCCCAGACAGATAAACTCACAGATGGGAGGCACTGCAGATCAGGAATTATAAAACTTACAAGCACTGAGGTACAGAAACAGAATAACAGAAATGCATTGTCTCAATTTCCCACAGGCCTCATTAATGGTTAATTAATTTTTTTCTTTGCAAGCACTTTGGCATCTGAAGGCCCATCAGTGTGAGCATACCCACTCTGCCGCAGAACAAAACAGAAGTGAGCAATCAAGAAACATTAACTGAAGAAATGCAGAAGTGGGGTACCAAATTTGAAGAATTATACAGGTGTGGTAAGACAGGAGTGGTGAGACTTGATTTTCTTGAAATGATGGAAAACTGAACACAGAATTTCTACAGATCACATGCAATGGTGAGCACTGACAAATCCCTGCGGGCACTCGTGATGGGTCAGCATCTGCACAGACACTGGTCATTTCACAGGGGCAACTCGCTACGCAGTGTTCCCTATGTGTGCATCCGCTGAGCCAGGCCCTGGCACGGGACCTTTTACCAGTGCAAGAGCATGTGCAGAGACAACAGTGAGGAATGTGCCAGCCCCTGCCTGCACCTCACAGCTCCTCAGCACCACCACCTTCAGCCACTCAGGACTGACATTGTTCTGTGCTCCCCTGGAGATGAAGAATTTGAGCAAGTACAGAAGGCACAGAAGCGCCTGGCACGTGATCCATACAAAATACTGCACCAAAATACTGCAAGGCATGAGGCATGAGAAGAAAAGCAGAAGGAACAGACACTACTCCATTTAAGAAGCCTGATTAAAAAAAAAAAAGTCACAGGTTGTGGATTTTATATTTCAGTTTTAATTCCTTGTTGGCTATAACTAGTCTCATTTCATTGCCTTTAATTTCTCCTCAGGTCTATCTGCAAGTTTAATACAGGTCTTTGTGCATGCTCAGGACCTGTTCACTTAATTAAGTGAGACTAGAAGCCACAGTTATGCCAAAAGGTTTTATTAGGATATTAAAGAATAATCAGCAATCTTTCCCCAACCTCTACACAATTAGATTGCACAAAGATTTAGCTGATGTTTTATTTAAACATGGGCATAATACACTGTCTACTGCAGTTCTTAAAATTACTCAGACATGAGAAACTTTACAAGTGTAAGATCTCCTCACTCAAGAAAATAAAGGCAGGCAGTTTAGAAACCTTTAATATCTGCACTACCAATGTACCCCATGAAATTCCAATCCACAAAGCCGTGCTTATATTTACAACCTTTCCTGATGGGCCTGTGTCACAAACATAAAGAGTCAGAGAATATAATACTCATTGCAAACTGTGATCCTGTGCCAGTATTACACATTGGGGTATTTTTCACTTGTGCAAACTAGCTAAGAAATCCACTTATGTTCCCAGTTCATCCTAACAAATCCCTAGGTATGTTGACATTATGCTCTATGATACATTTTTTAGTCACACCTACACTACTTGCAACATTTCTTCCAAAGTAATTTGAAGGTAAAGCTCTCTACTTCAGCCTTCTAAAAATGGACTTCACCCACCATTTATCAGATGATTAATTACTGGCTCCATGTTGTCTGGGGCTGGCTTCATAAGCAGGAAAAATTTGGCAGGATGCTCCACCATCAGTTTTGGCTTTCCTCTTCGCACATCCTCCCTTCAATCAACATATTCCTAATCGTTTTCCCCTTTCTTTTCCATTCCTTATTATAGCCGATAGTCACTCTCTTACTCTCTTCTTTTGTTATGCTCCCCTATCCTGAACTTCTCCACACAGTTACCTTCAACTAATTTTAGGATGCAGCTTGCCTTGTTGTGTTGTAGTCATCTCTAAGATCACTTAAGCAGAACAAAGGGCAAATTTAAGCAATGAACTCAACTCTGAGGATGAGAAGCAGGGTGGAGAAAGCCTGTGCTGTTTTAGGAGAGGCAGTGTGGAAATCTGGAACAGAAAACTCAGTTCATATGTATCTGAACAACTTGAGCCTGGACTAGGACATTTGATAATGGTGGCATCTTGCTCATGATGCGCTGAACAGACTGTTCAGCTGCAGTCCCTATGGACCAAATCCCTGCTTTCAACAGAGCAACGCAGCAAAGATTTCTAGCTTTAGCAGTTGGCAATACAACACACAAACCTCTCCACCACACTTTCCCTGATGGGCCACCAACTTCACCGGAGGCTACAGTTTTTAATTTCTTACACTAGAGCTAATTCCATGATTAAAACTGGAAAACCAGGTGTCCCTGGCTACAGCTCAATGTCCCACCCATGTGAAAGTTCAAAAACATCTGCAGAACAATGTTCAGATATGAATAAAAATTTCTAACATAGATTTGCCAGACTGGAAATGTAGTTAAATCTTGTGTGAACATTATTCCGCTCTACAAGATTTCAAGAACAGTTCACAGAGCCTAGAAATCATTTGTACACGGTCTTGAAACTAAACACTGCCATCAGTCACCTCCACCATGCAGAATTTTCTTCTGTTCATATACAGGCACACATGCCTTCCTCAAAGGTTGCTTCTGGAGAATATGTGATGCCATTTTGAATATAGTTTGCCTTCACAATGACCATTTTTTTCCTACGCTATACTTCAAAGAAACCAGCCTAGTTGGGATATGTCGATGGTTTGTGTACATGCCTGGCATGAACCTGTATTTGAAAGCAGGAAAACTTTATCATTCTGCTGAAGCATTTCCAACCTGTCCTCTGCCTGCCAAAATATAACCCTTTAATGCAGACTGCATATGACTTGCCCCTCAACTGTAGATCCTGTCAACTTGCATTATCCATGGTAACAGTAATATTTAAGAAATACCCTCTAGCAAAAAGCTTACACTGTTTTTTTTTAGTTTGAGCAGACTAAATACCAGATTAGCAACATATCTTAAACAGTAAACACTAAAAATGGAATTCTGTTTTTATAATTCCTTAAACCTATTAATAGTTTACATCACATCCTTCACATTCCCCTAAAAATTGTATTTTTAATAATAAAACGATTTTGTGCTTAGTAACAGGAAGTTGTAAGAAGAATATGAATGGAAATAAAAAGAGGTAAACAGTATTGAAGGGCTATTCATTCTGTCATCAAAGTACAGTTAACACTTTTTTATTTCATCTTAAAACGTACTTCTGACTGCCACTGCCAACTCTCAGTTCACTAAGGAAAATCTGCACACAAATCTTTATAATTTAAATTAAAAAGTCATTCCCATGTTTTATTGACAAAGAGAAAAGAACTGTAACCTGAAAGGACACTGGAAATATGCAATGGTAATTTATTATAATGCCAAACTGATCTTTCCAGATGAAGTAAAAGCAAAATCTGACAAATCTATCTCCTGACTACTAACAGCCTCCAGTGAAATGATGACAACACGACTACATTGCTTCCTCTTACATGCTCATTTACAATACGCTTTGTTGATGATATTTAAACAATAGCTAGTGCCAAACGGGACAGGCAATGCTGATTATATTAGCAGTCTTCTTGTTCAAAATAAGAAAATGTCTGTTCATCATTTTTCTAGGTTTCCTAGGAAAACAAACTTATTTTATCATCTTGTCTACCTGCTACCTCTACCCAACTGACAGTAGATAGAATCGCTGAAGAGTCCTGAGGACAAGGCAGCTGTGAATACTGAACTATTTAGAGGCTGTCTTTAAGGGGAAAGATATGGCAGTTAGAGATGCAGGGCACTCAGACACTAACAGAAAATCACAGGTCAGTATTTCTGCTGCTAAAGGAGAAGCTTTTTCTCAGCTGTCAAATTTTGGGTAATATTTTCAGTTTGTACACTCTCCTAGGGTCAAATACCAAAAAAAAAAAATATCTTTGTTCATCTCTTTTCTGAAACTGAGTCAAATTGAAGTAAAAACCTATGCACATATACATGAATGCAAATAAAACCGAAGGACAGAAGAATTCTCCTATCCAGGAACCCTACCACAGGTTTCAGTTGGTCGTGCTGCAAAGGTTATAATCCAGTGATAAGAAATAATAACAGAGAGGTAGAGTGAGAACAGGTATTTTAACTGGTATCAGACTAAAATTACTTTATCTGTATACAGATAATGTGGAATCAATTTTGTACTGTACAGAATCAAGTGTCAGACAGAATAAAGATCTTCATCAAAAGTCTGACATTACTACCTTTAAATTTAAAAGCAAAATTCAGCTTCAAATGGGAGCACATGTTCTTTGGAAAGTCAACATTAAGTTTATTTGTATGCTAGCCAAAGTAGATCCCCATATGCGATCTGTTCTAACTAAAGCCAGAAACAACTTCTGCCTAACTATGTGCACAGGTCCTTTGCTGGGCCAGGGAGCAAGAGTCATACACTTGTGGCCCACACCCTTAAATACCTCTCTACAGCACCAGCCAGGAAGGTGCAGCACACAGCCACTATAAACACTGTATTTCATATTGTCTGGAAGCAGCTCAGCTCACTCGCCTCCCACTCTTGCATGGGGTCATGAATTTCCTGGCATGAACTAATAGTATTCTCCACAGAGTGGTCCATCACATACAAACAAGCAAATTTTACTGCAAATAAGAAAGAGTAGTATGAAATAAACTCTCTATATACACTAGAAATCTAGTCGGTATTTACAGGTATTTTTCTGTTGTTACAGGCTCCAAAAATAGATAAAAGATCTTGCATTCATAGTCTTGACATTAAAAAGGTAAAAGTTTGGTGAAACTCTGCTAATGGCAACACGTAGTTGCTGTAGTTTAAAAATATCCCTTCTAAGTACTGTTTTGGAAAACCAGAAATAGTCTGTTTCAAAAATTTCATTTAACGACTCTATTATTTTAATAAGTAACAGAGTAATTCAACATTAGGTGTGGTCTTAAGGTTACAAATTTCACAGACTATTAGGAAAAGATAAAACTGAGGACAAATCCTTTCATGAAAGACATATTCTTTTGTGATAGAGCTGAAGGAGTGACTATCCTCTTGCTAATTAGATCGTTACCACCATCAGACAGTGCAGAAATCAGCACTGTTCAACTGTGAAGGTTTCTGGATTGTGTATCAGAGTTTTTAACAATTTGCCTACATAGCTCAACCTGTACAGAGTTAAGGAAAAATCTTCCTGTCAAATAATTCAGTTGGACCTGTTCCTGCTGCTACTAAGGCCAATAGAAGCACTGTCCCAGAATTCAGTAAGAATAGGACAGGATCCAAGGTTGTGGTGTGATCAGTTTTACTGTTTATATTAGTGCTGTAACTATCACTCTCCAACTGGAGATGATGCTATTGATGGTAATGAGACTTATCAACAACAATTCCATTTGCAGCTTGGCCTTAATCCAAGCTATCTACAGCAGTGAAGTAAATTACATTCAGGCAAATTAAGGAATCAATTCACTAATCAGATTTTAACTTTTATTCCCATCAAAAACTTTCCATCAATGCAACTTTTGTTCTAATATCATTCTACACATTTAGTCACTGAAGCAAAAAATCATATATATATATAGAGAGAGAGAGAGAGATAGTTACACACATTCATGGAAATTCCTCTTGAAAGTGTTCCTTTCCTTCTGGTTCTAGCCTGCCACATATATTTAGAAGAAAGCTGTTTCTAAATTACCTCAAAATCATTACCACAACTCCATAGTGACACAGCACATTACATGGTTTTTGTCAGGAAATAATATTCAATCATCAATTCCCAGTTTCCCTTGGTAAACTTTACCAGTTTTCCCTAGTTTCCCATGCCAGTTCCTCGCAGATCATCCTCTAAAAGGGACTCCTACTCATCCCTCATCTCATAAAGGGACATTTCCAACAAAAGCTATGTTTTTATGCTGTGTATTAAACTAACTTTTGAACTGTATGCAAATGACATTTAGATAAACTGCCATTAAATTGTGGACTCAAATTCACAGGGATCACGTAAGTCACTCCTAAAAAGGATTTGTCTTCAAATTAGCAACTAGTCTTGTGCATCTTGTCTCCAACAGAGACCACAGGTGCTTGGAGCACAGTGTAGTGCTTTGGGGACCTCGACAGGCTTGAGAGGTGGGCCCGTGCAAACCTCACAAAGTTCAACAAGGCCAATTGCAAGGGGTTGCACCAGGGACTGGGCAATCCCAAGCACAAATAAAGGCTTGGCAGAGAATGGGTTGAGAGCAGCCCTGCAGAGAAGGACTTGGGGGTGCTGATGGATGAAAAGCTAGACATGAGCCGGCCATGTGCGCTTGCAGCTCAGAAAGCCAACCATGTCCTTGGCTGCATCAGAAGTGTGTCCATCAGGGCGCGGAAGGTGTCTGTCCCTACCTACTCCGCTCTTGTGAGACCCTACCCGGAGTACTGCATTCAGCTCTGTGGCTTCCAGTGTAAGAAGAACATGGACCTGTTGGAGTGAGTCCAGAGGAGGGCCACAAGGATGATCAGGGGGCTGGAGGACCTCTGCTATGAAGACAGGCTGAGAGAGTTGGGGTTGTTCATCCTGGAGAAGAGAAGGCTCCAGCAAGACCATATAGCAGCCTTCCAGTACCTAAAGGGGGCCCTACAGGAAAGTTGGGGAGGGACTCTTGATCAGGGAGTGTAGGGATAGGATGAGGGTAATGGTTTCAAATTAAAAGAGTGTAGATTTAAATCAGATATAAGGAAGAAAGTCTTCACTATGAGGGTGATGAGGCACTGGAACAGGTTACCCAGAGAAGTTGTGGATGTCTCATCCCTGGAAGTGTTCAAGGCCAGGGTAGATGGGGCTTTGAGCAACTTCATCTAGTGGTGTCCTGCCCATAGCAGCGGGGTTGGAACTAGATGATCTTTAAGGTCCCTCCCAACTCAAACCATTCCATGATTCTATGGACATGGGTGGATTGTTCTCTTCACTAGGCCAAGGCATTTCTGCATATGACTGTGGGATGGATCTGACTCTTGAATTTCTGTCAAAATGCCACACCCTGACTCCCATACAAAATACATCTTTGGCTGGCTTTAAGGAACGCCAGCACAGACATCCTTCAATGTTTTGATGTGCAGAAGTCTTAGCTTGCCGCAGAATCTGGGTTTGCAGTAATGAAACGCATACTCTGTTCTTGCCTTACACTGAAAGTGAAGAGTTATTTTTGATTGTGTTAAAAAGTCTTGAGGATAACAAAGTTACACATTTTATACAACTCCTACTCACCTCCTCAGCAGCACATGCATCTTTCTCTTTATTTCTTGGCAGACCAGCCTCTTCAGCTAAGAGGACATACTGTGTCTAAAACAAAACTGTCTTTGTATGACAGATAACAAACTAACTTGTGAATTTATATGAAAGTCATGGAGTTGCGTCTTAGGGTTTAAATGGTGGATTTTTGTAACATTATGTAATTACTGCCACAAAATGAAACATTCATTCTGGGTAAAATTCACAGGAACATTAAATCAGTTAACATGTATGTATATACTGAAAGCCTTGAGGACATGCAACATTAAAGAACATTTTATTCTGTTCAGCTCCAACTCCGCCCCTTTGGCAATAATTGAAAAGAAAGGTGAAATCTTAGGAAATAAACTGGTGATTCCCTACTGACTGAGAAACACTGAGGTGGTGAAAAACTCACCTATTTGGCTCCATGCCATCACATCAGCTTAGTAAATACAGAAAACAGCAGCCACAGGATGCAATACATGTTCTAGCACCATGTGTGACTCTCCTTCACTACTGATGCACAAATAATGCATCTAGGAACAGGAACAGAAAAAAGGTAAGCATTTTTCATGGGTGTACCTGCCAAGAGGAACCATGGTCTACTGATATCAAACATACATCAAACACTTCCTCAGCACTTCTTAACAGCTCTCCCTTTCCCCAAAAGCCTGCTCTTCCCATGGTTTTCCATGCATAGTAAACATTTCATTCTTAGGACAGACAGTCAATTTATGCAGTAATTATTCTAAAATCAAATCTGTGACTTGAGTTATTGAGTACTAAATGAGATAAATGGTTGGAGGATCTCAATCCAGGAGCGAGTTTAAATTAGCCTGTTACAATAGCTTCCTGTACAGATGTTAAGTTACAGTTTTACCTTAAACCAAGTCTGTCTGATGTCAAGCCATACCTGTCTTTTAGCATCTTCAATTTCCAGTTGATATCTCTAGGCTAAATAAATTTTTAATATCAGTATTGAAGAAGTCAGCATTACTTTTTATTATGAATCTCCGAAAGTTCCGTGAGAGGCACAGGCTGCTAATACAGTTACAAAGGTTGGCCTCGGAGAAGTTCTCTGGGGACTGCAGGTGAGTGACAGTTGTGTGTATGATTATATAAGCTTCCAAAACTAACTACAGCACTGCCTGCAAAACCTACCATCTGGTAAGGGCCAGAGCTCTTCAGCTTTCCTCAGTTCCACATTATTTTCCCTCTTATGTTCAATTACTAGCAAGAGACCATTTCTACAATAATAATTAAATTTCTACAATAAATATTAATCGTGACAAAGTTGATTTTATTGACCTTAGTAATAATTCTGTAGAACTGATAGAACAGTTTATATTTTCCAAACACTTAAAAAACCATTAATTATGATGTTCCATTACAGTGCTTGTCAATTAAAGTCAATGATAAAATCCTCTGAAGAAAATGAAAGGCACATTAAATGCAAGTACCTGAAACACTCTATGATAATAGTTCCTTATATGCTGAAAAAATGTTCTCTCCCTCTCGGACTGCTTAATTCCAAATGTCACGATTTAACACAAATGAAATGTGTGAGACTTGCAGTCACACTGCATGAAATAAGTTTACATAAGTTGGAACTTTCTCTTCAGTAATCAAGCACTCTCCTAATTCCAGGGCTATGGACTGAATTCTCACTGATTATTAGCATTTTCCATGAATGTACTGAAATAGCTACATAAGTATCCACATAGTTGCACAGATGCCTGAAGAGTCACTGCAGATGTTACCTGAGCATGCTTCAGAGGAATGCTACACATGCCCATGTACAGTGTTCATTATTATTCTTGATTTCCATCAGACCAACAGTCCAATATGAAGAAATACAAGAATTTACCAAAAAAATCGCATCAAGTTACAATTCCTTAAATTCTCTTGTGATGCTACAGAGAAACCTGCTTAGCATATGTGATGGATTACCACATCAGTAATGTAAGCTAACTGTGATGGGCGAGACATGACTGTATAATAATGTCAGAATATTGAAATATAATGTAGGTGAAATCTGCTTAACTTAACTGGGATAGCTAGGCATTAATTCTATGTCAAGACCATGTAATGTGAAATGCTGGAAGAACAAGAAGGAAGCCACATCAGGATCTCCAGATAGGAATACTTTTACATATCCAAAAGACTACTAACTTGGAGGATCCTATAATCTGTCATAAATAAAAAGAGAAGCATAAAAACCCTTCAGTCAGAGAGAAACGGGGAGTGCCAGCTTTCAGGGCCTGCCTGGGGAACAACTTAGAGAGAAGCTCTGCAGAGGAATCTGAAGAAGCTGGACATACCAGACTAACACGTAAGTGAAACAGCATTTTCCCTTCCACGGCCTGATACCCAGGTCCTCCTCCCTCATGCTTTTCCTCATACAAATGAAAAAGCAAGTCCATTTTGTCCCCGTGCACATGTATGTAAATCGCTGCATATAGCACATAAAACACAACACATTTTACAATTATCATCTTATTCTGCCATCAAAGGGGAAGGCCATCACTGCAGCTACTCAAACACTCCTATCTCTCATTTAACACTTGAGCCAATATCTGCATTTACACTATTGAAATGTCTAATAATGTAGCAAGAATTGAACTTGCCCCAAACAGACCACCATCTAAACAGGAAGGAAAACAAAAAAGATCAAGAGATCAAATCATTTGGACAAATTGCACAGAGGGTGACAATATCAGAAATAAAAACCTGGATTTTTTACTCTTAACACCTTCACCTAGGTTATAATTTCTCCACATTTAGATGATCTTCCTTTAAAGCCTGGTACTGTACAGTAAAAGCAAAGTTAGATTTCAACAAAGCCATTCCATCTCAAACGGGGCCACTGCTTGGCTTGAAGCTATGCTTCTGAATGGTCTTTAAATATGGAATGAGTTGCATGCCCTAACTAGAAATAGAAGCAGAAGAAATCTAATGAAAGTGTACAATATTCATCAGGGAAATGTGGAAAAGCTATCATAGCAGTTTCTTTAAATGGCTTTGTGAGTTTTACTCTTAAGGATCAATGAAATTAGTTACTTAGTAAACTTAACAACGAGTAGAAAAAAAAAAAACCAGTAGAGAGATCAGAAACCATCTTAAAAAAATAATTTTACAAGGTTTTTTCAGTATTAATGAATTCCAAGGCCTTAGAATTTATTCTGCTTTCCTTTCATTGGTGGTCGTTAACGCTAACCGCAGGAGAAGTGCCCCTGAATCATATTGCTAGGAGCTGATATAGATCCTAAAGTTTGTCTAAAGGTGCTAGCAAAGCCTACACACAATGAATTCAGAATTTCTCTATTCAGTGCATCACCTGTGGTAAGGTAAAACAAAGCAATGTGCTAAAAAGACAACTATCTTGACACTCTGCTATTTGGGAGTTAATTCATTACAGTCCCAAAACCCTTGTTTTTGCAGTTTCATGGATTTGGCCATCAGAGCAAAGTGTTACTTTCACCTGCAGTAAGCAGGAAAAGAATAAGGATGTACCTGAAACTGAAGAGTCAGAGAGTGTCACTCTGTGAACAAACAACAAAAAAACCGCTGCTGCCTTTATTCTGTATAACACTTGGTGTTCAAAATCTGCTACAACATTGTATCAGTCTTTATAGAAGAAAAAGAGCATGCATGATTTCTGAATCATGGAATCACTGACTTTGCTAACAGGAAAATACACAAATTAATTTCATGTTTTGGTATTTTTCAGTTTAAGGAGTAAGAGAGAACATGCTTGAAAAGAATAGGAGCTAAAATGAAAAAGATGAAGTCTCTGGTAAACTCAGTTTAGTCACAGGGTCAGTTTAGGGGCATTCCCTGTAATTTAATCTTTCATTTCTCTCAGATACACAAGCCTAATTACCTCCCTCCTTCAGGATAAATTGAGGGAATGATGTTACTTAATTTAAAGCTACTGTTTCATCTTAATAGTCCCTTGGTATGAAGACGCATCAAAATTGCTAATATCTAGACTGTCAGTAAGCAAAAAGCTTCCTCAGACTTTCAACAGCAACAATCACTGATTCTCTTGTGGTATTTCAAAAGCCAAACCAGAGGTGACTAGTTTAAATTTAATACTCCCAAAGGAATCACCTTTCATCTATGCTATGATCTGAGTAGCTCTGCTATTACAAGCTGCTCAAAGTAGTCTTTGTGAGAGTGCTTTATAAATGCCAGGTTTAAATGAATCCTGAATTGACACCATTTGTTTTTCTAGTTATTGATGCTTTTACCTGTTCAATTAAAACTACTGTAAAGCATTTTCAAAAAATACAAAATAGATTTTTTATTTGTTTCCCATGTATTTAAACATATATGCCAATCAAACAAAACTTTATAGATGGTTGAATACTAGAGACTGTCATAGTATTGTATGAAAAATATGCAATATGCTTTAAGTAAAGGAATAGTAAAAAGTTTGCCTTTGTTTCCACAGTCATCAAGTCCTTCCCTTACATGTACACCTCCTCAATCTACCTACCAATCAGATCTCTGTAAACATGGAAATAGCAACTCCCATCTCTGACTTGGCAAACATGTCAGCCTCTACTGCGGCTCGTTAAGTTTTCACATCAGCATTTTTGTACCTTCTTCATTCACGGAAAGATGTCCCTGCAATAAAAGTCTGAACTTCTCCTTTGGCTACCAAAACTTGGCAGGCATTAGAAGGTGTGTTGAGAGCATTCCTCTCACACTGACCAGTGCTATCTCCTTGTTTCTCCATGCTGCCCCTTCTGTAGCATCACTTGCCTCTCACCTTTTACTTAAATTGTAGGATCACTGAGCAGAAACCATCTTCTTGTTCTCTATGTGTGGAGTCCTGCTCAGTAAGAACACCTGTCTAAATAACTATATACAAATAACCTGTCTAAATAGCATAATCACAATCCTACTGCCTCTTGCAGATATTTGGAATTAAAGTACAGTCTCTCAGTTCTGAAATATTCTTCGGATTATGTTGCAATATCTTAAATACCATTATTCTTATCTGAAAATTGATTTCACTGCATGTGTTACAAATACAACCAAGCTGCAGGAAGGGATCCTCCCTTCTACTTGCTCAGAATTCTGGATGAATGTTCTTACACAGTTGTAAGAGTTCCTCACCTTAACCTTGACCCTGGCTGTCCAGCCAGCTCACTGCAAGGTTAATTAAGATACCTGCATATAAAGGACATTCTTTCCTAGCTTCACAGTAATGAGCTCAGCAAAATAAAAAGAACTCTGTTGTAAACACTCAGAAGTCAGATTCCACATGCTCACAGATCAGGTAGTTCAAAGCCAATTTCTTGTGCACTCTCCCTTGGAAAGGATTATTTACAGGTGATATTTTGGTTTTTTATTTAGTTTAAGTATTGTTCAAATAAGAGAATGAATAATCCCCTCAAACCAAATACTTAACAAATCCCCCAAAGTTTTGCTTACCCTTTCCAAATATAAATTTTAGGCAACAAAATGAATGGAATATTTCAGCCCAAGTGGACAGGTTTTGAAAGGAATATCAATTTCAGTTCTCACCAATGCAGCTTTTACCAGGTCCATGGTAACCTGCACATATTAACACTCCTATTTGCACCTAAGCAATGCTAAATGAGGTATATAATATCAGTTTTTAAAAGCCACAATTTAAAGAACATTGTCTGAACTTTTTCAAAACTGTGACCCTGCAGTACTTTTCAAACTCGTCAGAATTTATATGATTTATAAGCAATTGAGTAAATACCTTAAAACCTGGTTTTGAACTAAATTGTATAATTTGTGTGATTTACCAACCTATTCACTCATTTTCTTTGTATATATAATGAGGCATTAGAAGTCCCTAAGCAAATGTCAACTAAATTAAATATGTATTGAAAACACACTAAGGTTACACCAGTGCTTGCGTGTCTTTTCTATTTATAGTCAAGTATAAAAGAGTCACATGCACAATCTGAAAAAACAGCAGTGTTGATTAAATCCCTAGTTGTGTGTACCAGAAGAATAGCTCTTGGTCTGGTTTGGCATTTAAAGTCTGACTCCTTTTCACACATCCCAAACCCCACACACATTCTACTGCTAATGCGCAACACAATAGAACTAATACCGGCTGATTAGAACATGCTTCAATAGCATAATTCTCTAAAGAGAATGAAGATCCTATAAGTTAAATGATGACACTAGGTTATATGAAAACCTAATTAGCTCAGCAGAAAAGAAGAAAGGCTTTAGAGATATGAAACTGTCAAAGCAGACCGTTCATAAAGGGGCATAATTTCCTCTTTGCCTTTTAATCTCATTTCTAAAATCACTTCCTAAACTAGCATTTGCAAATACAACTGTTTCTGTACACACTGAAGTGCTTGCTCACCTGATGATGTAACAAATGAATATCAGTCTCACAACCACCATGATTGGATTCTAGTTTTTAGCCTTCTTGCCACTTCGTCTTTGGAGGTTAAATCACTGACAGGGCTATGATACTATATTTAAATAGCTTTTCAGAAAAGACCAAAGTTATTTTTCACCCAGTTAAGTGAGCCTTCAGAAGATATTAACTCATGTTTGCTAAATGAAAATTTTGTCTAGGGACTACTGTTTTATGATAGTGTCTGCTGTTTGCACCCTCTTACCGTCTTACAAACTGAATTTCTTTCTTTTCAGCATACAGGTCTCCCAATGTGTGCAATTTCATGTCCTTTGGAAGAAATTGCTTTTGAGTCTGAAAAACACTTTGCCGCCTGTAAATCCAGAGGCAGGATGAATGGATCAGTCCTTTGTTGTCTCCTTTATCTCCATCTCCAGTTCTGCGGTCAGGGGCATGAACCCAGACTGGAGTAGATGGATGGAAGGGATATCGAACATGTGTTTCACAGGCCTGTGGAAGTTACCTGGAAATCGCAATATCATTTATGACTGCACAATCTATTCAAACTAGCTTTACAACAGGGACTAGGAAAAGAATAAAACTCCCCCTCCACAAGAGATCTGTTGGAGAAGTGAATTTGTAGCTTTATTATGAAAGATAACTTGCTTGTTGTAGATGACTGTATGATGGACGTGAAAAGAAATAGTGTGCAGAAATGGAGTCTGAACATCCACTTGGACCCACTGATCGCTCATCTTCAGGACATGAAGCTTGTGAACTGAATCTTGTGAAATGTACTGGCAATTCCCTGGCTGTACCTCTTTTCCCCACTCAACACAGTCAAACTTCAAAATCACAGCACTTGCAGAATAGAAGCTGGACGTGTTTTGCTCTTGCAATGAAGAGTTTTAGTAGGAGCAGAAATTTTTCAAAGAAATGGTAACTTGAAGCCACATGTATTGTTCTCTCAGAGACTGCCAGCATCAAGTTAGAGGAAGTCAAGGGAAAAGAAGGGGCACACAAGAATCTCTGGCTGCAACTGATTTTGCTACTTCTTTGTTTAATCATAATTCCAAGTGGCGGAAGTGGGTGTAGCAGGAAAAGCAAATAGCAAGAAGCTGAGTGATTAAAGTCCTTTTTAATTTGGACTTAAAAGTTTGACCATATAACCATGGAAAATTCTGTTGTGCTTCCCATAAATTTTGATGCAAATTTTCGAGGCTTATGGTTAGGAAAATTATTATTTTTAGAATACAAATCAAGGATAGCTACAGCAGCCTTGCTGTTTTTTGTTGTGACAGAATTCTGTTTGCTGTCATTCAGAGACAGTAATTTTCTGTACTGGCATAGCACTGAGGAGAAAGGAATGAAAGGGAACAGAAAGGAAAAGAAAGGGAAAGGGGAAAAAGGGAAAATGGAAAAAAATCACCTACAATTGCTATTGTATTTCTTTAAGTCTAGTGCTACAGCACAAGTGCAAAATAACTAACAGGACAGATGCAATGAAACAATACCTGTACATTTAAAGAATTGTTCAGATGTTAAAAACAAAAAATCAAAGTACCAAAGACAAAATACTGCTCCTCTCTCCATTCTTATCTTCACAGTCACTTGAGATACCATGTATCCAGTAATAAAAAAGAAAATAATTTTTAAAAGTAATTAAAAAAACAAAAAAACAAACAAACAAAAAACAACAAAAAAAACCCCACAGTAATTTTGCAAAATGGATAAAGACCCATGATCTTTCTGATGATGTCATTAGCAACGTAAAATTCACAACTTGGTCCACCTTCTCACCGGGCCTCAATCAAAGTATGTTTATGTTGGCATAAATCAAAAATTACTCCACTGATGCCAGTGGAACTAAACCAGTGTAAAATCATCATGAGATCTTCCATAGCTATATATTCTTGTGTCATGAGTCAACAGCAAATTAATTTGAATGCTCATCAGTTATCTCTCAGAGAGAAAACACTTCCATCTAGTCTGGGTTGGAAACCATTATGTGAATTTTACCACTGGTTAGAGAGCGCACAGCAGACCCAAGCCAAGGAGATGCTGCATTCCTGTCCCCACAGGTGCAGGAGCTGCATGGAGCACTGCTATGGAATATCATGAGCACTATTAAGTGCAACACCATCTTTAAGTAGAGGTGCTACACTGTGTGTCTGCAGAGCCGTGAACTAAAATCTCTGGAAAATGAAATGCATTCTTTCAGCATGAAGTATCACATACAGATTCATTATCCTGACTGAATTTTGAGGAGTTATGTGACTGAAATGGATCACTTTCCTCTACACAAAGATGATGATGACAGCACAGTTCAAATTTAGTCCTAACGGAAGTTACTAATGGAATTATATCTGTATCAGCACTAACACCGGTGTAACCTGCTTTTAGTCAGAGCACAACTTCATTTAAATGGATAGTTGCCTAATAATTGTGGAAAGAAACCTCAGTGAAAAGCATAGGAAAACCAAGCTACAATCACCACATGCTTTCCCCCCAGTATTGACATTCTTCACTTGCTCATATTTATAAATCAACATAAAAGGCAAATTAAGTTTAAATCAATCACTGGTACTCTCTCTGTAAGCTTTGCATTGGAGAGTACTGCACAGCAGCAAGCATCAGGGTGAGACCACTCTGAAAGAGAACAGCTCAAAAAGAGAGATTGTTGCTACCATAGAGAAAACTGTAGAAAAAGCCACACAGAATAACAGTGTGTTCACACACTCCCAAAGCTGCTGATCAGTGAAACTGTCAAACCCAGCTTTTGTTCATGTAAACAGAGGAAGACTGTTCCTATAACAAACTTGCCCCAGAGTGCCCTGCAGGGATTCATGTTGCAATTCTTAATCAATTCCTGTCAGGCATTATTCTGCCAGCTTGTAATCCTATAGTAGAAGTCTGCATAAAGAAATGTTCAGGGAAGAAAAAGTGCAACAGCTCATCTTTCTTCATGCCATACATGCCAAAGCACTGAGAAAGCATTTCACAGATATTTTAATGATACTATAGTAGAACCTGAAATTTTTTTTTTTATTATTTTCTTTTTATTGCTGGCTGTAATATATACAAGAGTATGTATTTGGAGCCTTTCTGAAGGTGGTCTGAACAGCTTCTGGGTGACTTTTCAGTTACAGTGTGGCACTGAAGCAATAGCCAAAGAAGTTGGGAGCACTCTTGAGGAAGCTTTGTAGGACAATCAGTGCAGTTTTCAAAAAAGACAGGAGCTCAAGATGTGTAGGTTAGTTATTACTTCTCATTTTCCCAAGAAGCCTGTTTGTTATTTAGGTACTAAGGATCAAGTTATAATAGCAGATGCAACTATATACTAAAAAATGCACATTTATTCTCTCATGCATTTCAATTACTTAGAAAGTAAACATTCCTGCTTTCAGATGCACATGTGCATCCACACAGCTTTGCATTTCTAAACACAGTCTGAGCCCACTCTGCTATGGGAAACACCGTGCAGCCTGGGAGAAAGAGGATGAAAGAGAATTGTCAAAGTCAGCCCAACTCCCACAAAAATTCTCTGCACGATTAACCTTACAGCAACGGCAGGTTATTTTTGTATTAAGTTCATTGAAGGAATTAGAGTGAAAAGTATGCATTTCCTGTTCATACATTTAGAACATCTCAAGACAGGATTTTTTCTCCTCCTTTAGGGTCATTCAAGTACAGCATTTACACAGAAATTATTCTCAACTCTGCTGTCCTAATCAAACCTTTACCAGAAATTCCAAAAGACAGTTTGCAATGACAACACTTACAGTTACATACCTAGTCGCATTATATAGACACATTTATATTGACAGAAGCAACCAGAAAGATTTCCAATGCTCTTCATCTTCAAATGCATCTTAAAATTCAAATCTATTTTGCTAGTCTATCACAGTACATACATTGCAGAGGGACAGTTAACAAGAATATCCAAAGAGTGGAAACAAACTTTGCACTAGACAAGTTGCAAGCTATAATTCTCCATATCCACCTGACATGCATAGCAAGAGGTTGACATGTGAATCAAGTAGTGTCTGGCACCTCCACTAAATCCTAAACATGTGTCATCATCTCATCCTGTAAATGTCAACTACAAACTGTTTCATCTCCCACCAGGCCCTGTGCAAACAAATTACTACAAGGATTACAAGAAACCTTGGATGGCTTTAAACCGCAAAGGAATTCGGAGAAAGGGGTGAAGCAGCAATTTTATAGTACTTTCACAGAACATGGGAAGTGAGTGTAGCAACTGAGCATTTCCAAAAATGTTGGCCTACGGTAAAGCCACCACAGCCTTCAGGATTTTATGGCGCAGAAAGCCACATATGTCTGTGGAACCGTGTGGGATCTGGAGATGCATATGTGGGATTGTGCCATGAAGAAGAGGTGGAACAGAGGAGAAAAGGAGAGGAGCTCATCTAAATTGTCTGCTATTTCTGTACTGCATCACTTAAACTAACAAAAAAAAAATGTTTGTGCATGACAGACAAAAATGATTAATTATCTCCAAACATGTGAATTGATATTTGTTATTCAGAATGAAAATGAGTAAAGGAGGTCTAATGCTTTTCACTTTGTTCAATGAACTGGAAGGGCTAGATCCATCTCTTCCTTTCATAACATTGAGTATTTGCTGGTTTTTATGTAAGTGGAAAAGGCAGTTATATCAAAATATCATTCCCACCCAAGTTCAAGCCACAATACCTGAATGTTTGCCAATTTTTTTTGCGTATCGCTAGAAAATTGCACTGCAGTATTTTCCAGGATTGGTCTGCCACTCCTATGTACTTTTCTCTGTTCAAATATTTTCTCAGAACTGCTTTTGTTACAGTATTTTTACTTCTTTCAAAGTGGGGAAAGTTTATTCTGTGCACAACTAACTCAGGCCATGTTTAACTGCACAATTTATTTCCCTACTATAAGTGCTGTTGCTATTGTTTGTAGTCAAAGATATAAATAATGCAAAAAACCCTCTGCTAAGTATGCACAAAGTTTGATCCCGTATGCCCAAAAGATTTTAAATTTTCATAAATCAAAGCAAATATATGCTTGCAATCAGAGCTGCTGGAAAAGTACTTCGCTGTTTCCTTTAAACTACCCAGGATTAGCCTGCCTATTTGTATAAAAGGTCAACAGGGAGAACACGCAGGTATATTAGAAATGCCCATAGTAATGATCTAGTAAGTCAATTTTTCTTCCAGGTCAACACAAGGTAGGGCACTAAAGTACTGTTTTCAATAAGATAAAGGATAAAATGTCTTGAAAATCTGTGGCCGTGAAAAAGCAATGCATGCATGTCTGGATTTCCATGCATGCACCAGTAGAGCCTTGATAGCCCAGTCCCTTTTTAAGAATGAGTAGCTGTGTTACGTTTAACATTTTCCTGAAGTGGTTAAGGGGTCTATGTAGCTGTCCTGCACCCTTAAAGAGTTACAATGTTGCAGCCTAGAGGTAGCTTCTTTTCAGTGATGGGTGAAGTGATTTTTGTTTTTTTGCCTTGTATAATTAATAAGTTAGCAAGACCAGAGTTTTGAATTGCAAAAGTAGGACATCTGTCACCATGGGGAAGCAATGGGGGAGGATGCAGTGTGCTTCTGACAGCTGTGGGCTGTGGTCACTAGAAAGGTGCCTACTTGATTTCCACTTCAGCATTCCAGACATTTGGCTCTGTCATCTTCCAAGTTTCTTCTACAGAATATAAGCTTCTTCCTCATTTTCAGTCATAACCTTTCCCAGTTTAGCCACTAGCTCCTTCCTTCGAGTTACGGGGACCCACCTAAGCACATCGAGCCCCCTCCCAGCTATTTCTGTCTAGTAGGTCATTACACTGTCAACCTCTGCAGAGAACAGGAGCTGGCTCAATTGATTTTTGTAAAAGGATGGACTCTTAATTTGCTTCTGACACAGGCAAAGATGGGCCAAGTTGCAGTCTGACACCAGAAAGCAAGTATGAAGTATAGCATGGGACAGACACATCTGCCGCGGTGAAATGAACAAGAATTAGGCAGATTTATTTGAGTCCTTACCACAGGGATAACCTGCTATGTAGATTAATTTTCTCCAAAAATCTCTCGGTGCAATCAGGAGTGGTAGCTATGCAGATTTTTTTTTAATGAGACACATGTACCTTTTTAGTCTCTATTGAAGCTTGTGTTTTATTACTGCAAACCACTTTCTGGCTCTGCAAATGCAGTAGGAAATAATGAATATATCTTCTTCCTCTAGGACATTCAAGTTCATGTTTGTTTACAGTTCAGAAGTACTGCTACACTCATTGGCAGTGGCACAGTATTACACCAGTACGAGGATCAACAGGCTCCAGCCCAGGAAACAGTTGCTTCCTCAGCTGATGTGGCAGCTCCATTTGTAACCACAGACAGTAACGCAGACTACTAATCTGGTTTATAGAGTGATCCAGAATGTGGTTATGGTCTACTAGAGTCAGCTGTATAGGATGTGCTTAAGAATTTGCACAAAGTTGCCATTCTTTGGCACAGAAACACACCACAGAGCCTGTATTTCAAAGTGCTGCTTCTAAATCACAGCAGGGCTCATTCATGGAGCTGGTGGAACCAGGGCAGGACAAAAGGACAAGCAGTGGGGCTATCTCTGATAAGACCACTGATGTGCTGTGCTGCAGATCCACCTTGGTTCTCAATAAGTCACAGTGGAGCACGTAGTGGAACACCCTGAAGAGATGGCCAGGCCCTGACAGCCAGGAGTCTGACAGCTTCTAGGTGCTCCCATAGCCAATGGGCTGGATGTCTATCACAGGGACCTATGTCAAATCTCATGCTGGCATGAGTAATGAGGATCAATTTCAGTTCAGGGATCTTGGGTATTGCGGTTTCCAAGACTCTATATCCTTGGGCACCATTTCATCCTTGCTATTTAAATTGAGAAATATGTAACAGTTCAGAAACAAATACCTATCAGGTAACTATCTTCTACACCAGCAGTACTTCTACAAGTACATCACTTGAGACAGACCATTGAAACTCCTTTTTTTTATATTCTACCTTTGTCTAGGAAGTGTTTTTGCTTAGCATATTTTTTCCTGCATTAATAACAAAATTAATTCCTTAACAATTCATTAACAACAATTTTCTCTCACTACAGGAACTCAACTTTGAACCAAACTGTAAGATGTTAGTGAAAGCAAAAGAGCTTCCCCACACCCCAGCACACAAAGTATTTCTATTATTATATTCTACTAGCTATGTAGCTTCTTTGTTTTTAATATTATCAATGGTTTTAAAATTATGTTGTAAGACATGGTTTCCATTTCTGTGAGATTTTTGGAACCTTAGAAGACGACTTGACATAGGAGATAGAAGAAGACTTGACATAGGAGACAGAAATATCTAGAGATCTAGAGACACCACAAAACCTGTAAAATTTACTGAAAGAATTAACTGAGCATGTTAAGAAACTTCTTCATGATGCTCCTGATTTTCCAAAATAATTATACGCTTCCCCCTAGGGGGATACTAATTGCTCTGCCTGCACTGAACTGAAAGCCCTTTTACTTTAAATAGTACATGACTGAGGAAAGCACACTATCCCAGGGAGACGCAGTATTTCCATGTACTCTAATGCAGTCATTCACTAAAAGTATCACCCAGCTTCTCACCTGTGAGCAGTAATGATGTTCTCCCTCTCCTCAAAATCCTCTAGGCTGGAAGTTTGAATACAAACATCCTATCATCTTGTTTACTGTAAAACAGTGGGTGATAAAGAATCCTTTAATGTCACTTTTAGGAAAAGATTTCTACTCCTTACTTGAAATGCCTACTTGCTGCTGCTGTAACAGTGACTATTTCTATAAATGTAACCAGACAGGGAATTCATGATACTCTCATCATTCACATGAGGGAGTTCAACTCTCATCTATCAGTCCAGTATACTCAGAAAAACAGCAACCAAAAATAAGCTTGCTCTATACATCTTATCTATGCACCTGCTTCTGAACATACAGAAATGCAGCTAATCCAAGTAGATTGGTCCTGAGGAATTACAATACGGTAATTGTTACCAAAAGCTTACTGCAGAAACTCAAAGCACCTATTGCATTTTGCACTATATTCTCAAACAGTCCAAATCAGGGCATCTCTTCTGATGTAGGGAGACCTTCACCAGGATGCATCAGCTGAGTAACTAATCCTTCTAGTACCAAACTAGCACAAGAGAAATGGAACATTCAGGATGATTATAAAGTCCATCTCCTAAGTGACACCTTTCTGCAAGTAACAGCCTGTAAAGGTGTTTTCAGCAAAACACTGATTTTAGGTATTATTGCAAATCAACCATTAAAATCTATTGGATATGGTCACAATTCACCTTAAGATGCAACATTTGGGTTCTTTTAATAATGTGGAAAAGACGTACATATGTAAGAGATTTAATTGGTTTATCATATAGACTGGTATTTCACATACTTCTATCTCATCAACTATATCAATATTTAAATATAATTTTATTTGTATTCTAAATTTCTCCAAGTTTAAAAATATATTTTCTGTTTTAGGGAAACATATGAACACACAAATGAGAAATTATTTTAACCTGAATGCTGAAGAAACATTCTTTTTCCCTACCAAGTACTGACTAGCTACATATTTATCACACACTGTAAACCAACGGGCCACAACAGTTCTTTTAGTCAATGAAGCAGAAAAAGTCAAAATAGAACTTGTTGGTTTAGCCTGTAAGTCTGGCCAAAGAAAATGACATTTAAATAACCAAAGAATCACTGAATTAGATGTTGTAAGAGACCTCAAGAGAGGTCAAAGCAGGGCTTTGACATGACAGCCTGAAGGACAATTCATTCAGGCCAAGGTCCATTCCTTTTTCCCAAGGAGCCATGAGGAGCAAGCTGTGAGTCACAGGAATGGTTCTGGAGGTGCTGCCCTCTCCATCATCATCTTTGCTGGGGCCACACATCCCTCACCAGATCACAGCAAAATATCTGGAAATACTGTACAGTAAAAATTAGTTAAGACTGTAGCCCATTCTCTTCCATTGAGTCAAGATAAATACAACTAAATCTCCCAAAGGTGTTTTTCAGACTTGTTTTCAAAAATCTCCAGGTCTGTACCTCAGCACAGAGCACAGTTCATAACTTTGCTTAAATGTGATAGGAAAGGGACTGAAGACAAAATGATGGGTTAATGGATTTTGTGCTGACCTGTGTCTGTCACTTTTGCTGCAAACAAAGCACTTCATAGCTCTATCCTACAGACAGCAGTCCTGGGGAAGAACAGTTGCTGGTTATGTTTCAAGAATTTTTTGCCTATTTGAAAACTGATGTTTATTCTTTTCTTCCCTTTTCTGTGTTTAGCATACCCCATTTGGCACTTTTGTCTAAACATACCTCATTTGCTGCTCTCTTCTATATACTATGGTATCTGTTTTCTTCATAAGGGCAGAGCCAAAAAGTGAACAAATTACTCCTGGCCTCAGAGGACGTCTTGCCAATACATCTGATATTGACAATCCTATGAATATATTTTAGAACAATGTTTGCTTTTTTTTTGAAACAGCATCATAGCGTTGACATAGTCAGTTTGCTGTCCTTCACAATTCCCCATTCATCCTTTGCATTACTGTTGCCAACCAGTTATTCCTCATTTTATGTTTTGTAGCTGATTTCTTTTTCATCTGCTTTTGAATTTATTGAATCATGTCTTACTGATCTCAGACCATTTCTTCAATTAATCAAGATGATTCCAAATTCTAACCTGCCTCTCCAAGGATTCAGAAGCAGTTTCAGGTTATTATCATCCAGATGTTTTATAAGCATACTGTCTGCTCTCTCATATAAATTATGCATGAAAACTGTGCTTAGAAGGATGGAAGGATGAATACTTGCAGAACCCCATCTGAACCAACTACCCTTTGTGACAGCAAACCACTTACAGTAGTATACTGATCATGTTGTTTTTAACAGTTTGACAGCAAATTTCTATTTTTACTTCATTAGATTGCTAATCAGAATGTTATATGGAGATGTTTCAAAGCTTTGCTGGTCAGACATAATGCTACTTTGACTTTCATCTACCAGGCTACCTAACTATTGGAAAAAGGAACTTGGTTTGATGTAATTCGTACATCACAAAAGTACATTTAATTGTTTTACTATCTTACTATCCTCAAGATATCATAAACTGCTTGTTAAACAATTTGATCTGGTGTCTTGCTGATACTAGTGGAGCCCCTTTGTCTGTGATTCCTTAGCTCTTCTTTTTCTTCTGTTTAAACAGGTAGACTGTATCATGTGCATCTCCAGACCACTGGGCTATCTCCCTCTCTCCTCCATAGGTTTTCAAAGATAAATGCTAATGCTTCAGAGATTGCTTCAGCTACTTCCATAAGTATTCTAGGATGAATTCCAATGGGAACTGTCAACTTGAATATATCCACCTTATCTAAACACAGTTTAACTCATTCTCCTCCTGTTCTGAACTGCCTTTCATCCTTCGCTAAAAATCCTGCAGCCCTCTCTGCATCTGTCATCCGTGCTCACGGTGGTGACTAAAGCCAAGTTAATATCCATATCATAACAACTGAACCGCCTGCCCTTTACATTTTAAATTAAGCCTTAAAAGAAATAGTCAAAAATTTCACGCAGAATAATTCTCTCCAGTTCTGCACCTACAACAATATTTTCTAAGCAAATACATTTCAACATAGTTTAAAAGTTTTTTCCTGTTTTCTCCAAGTATGTCTGTTTATAACTTCCAAATATTGACAGATACAGAGCTTTCCATGGTTAAATAATCTTATTTATGTAGTGATATAGCATGTACTTAGTGCAGCATGTCCACTATTCAACACCATTTCTGTAAAAGAATCACAAAAGAAACAATATACCATCACTGGTTTTTAATTTTTTTTTAACTATGTACTACTTCCTAAGTTATGATTTTAACTTTGGGATATTATATACTGTAGATTTATCTTGCTAAAGCAGTGTAATAAAAGACAATACCTTTTTAACTATTTTGCCAAATCAGCGATTTTTATCCCTGCGTTGTAGCACCTCTCTGTAGCAAGCAGCATACATTAACAGCCTTCCTTCGGCAAACTTACTTTTTCAAAAGAGAACTGCACTTTACAGCCTTTCATTTTGAATTGTTAAAGCAGTACTTTCACAGATAAGGCATCTCGTTTAGATTAAACATAAAAATTCAATTTAAAAATAAAAGTTCAATTTGTACACACTTTGCCTGTTTTGGTCCAGATATATAACAGAAAAAAAAGTGTTTGTCTCAGAATAAGATTTCTCATTTTATCAACATTGGTGTTGATATTTTGAGCAACTACACATGCCCTTTTGAAATTAATGCAGGAATTAATGCTTTTCTATTATACTTGCTGTTGGTTTGCAAACTATTTAAAAGCATGAGGTCCCAGGACCTAACTATATTTAGAATTCTGAACACACAAAAACCCTCCGGAA